>CALNHZ020000100.1:457500-465000 GCA_940586395.1 Vitis riparia x Vitis cinerea
AAAGAAAGTAAATGAAAATTACTTATGAAGGAAAGCATTCCTTGGAGTTTTAGGTTCACAGGGGAGGCTCCTCATTCAAAAATAGAGCTCCGGTCACTTGGTTCTTTTCCTCGCATTAGAGAATTAACATATAGTTAATTCTCTAACCGGTGTTGTACAGATGCTTCCCTTTAATGGATTTCAGCACCAATTCCCTCTCACTGATGCAACTTGCAATGGCTCGTGCCTCTCACCTAGCATTTGCCATTTAAGGTGATCATTAACCTTGGACTTCCCTTCTCAAGCTCACAAGAGATAACTAATGGATGTCTCCTTAGAGTCCAAAAGCTTACCAAGTGTTGGCAATTCTAGAAAATCCTACCTTTAAGTCACCTCCCAAAAGCTCGCAAGAGATAAACTAGTGCATCTCCATGGACGGAGATCACTTGCCTTACCAAGTGTTGGCTCAGGTGAATTGAAGGTGTTTTAAGTTAACTAAAAACATAGAAATCATTAATAGGTCACACTTTCTCTTCATTAATGGCTAAAACAACAAAACTACCAATTCTTGCATTTGGGGCCTTACCCGGCAACCTTAGCTCCAAGGAACTAAAAGCCTAGCCACCTATTCTATGAGGAAACATCCTCAGAGCTTGTTTGGCTAGTAAGAAAAAAATATAAATACAATACAATCAAATTGAGTAGGTAAAGCAGAGTAAAAGCCCTGTATTTTACTTCCTTCAAAAACTATACAAAGGATGTGGCTGAGAACAAGCTCCCCGACAACCACTCTCTATAATGGAAATTACAAACATTATATAAGAGGCTATTTACCCTTTTTTTCTTGCTTAAAGAGTAAGGAATCCTATGATAGGTGGATTACAAGGAAAGTTTGGGGATTTAGACATCAAATATTTGAAGCAAAAAATCTAAAAAATGTCAGTCGCAAATATCAGGAAGCTTCAGGAGAATTTTGCAGCCGTGCAAGATGGCTACGAAATTTCACAGCATGAAGGACACCATTTCGCAACCAAAGGCTGATTTCGCAGCCATCGAAATTGGCCTTCAACTTGGTGTGATCGGCTTCCAATGGTTGTAACTCCTTTATTTCAACTCCGAATCATGTACTATTTGAAGCGTTAGATTGATGACTTCCCAAGCTTCGAAATGACATATAGTATGTATAATTTAAGCTCCAGGAAGTGCTCCAAAAGTGGCTGACAGTTGCTATCCTCTTGAATGCTTCATAGTAGATTTCTCTTTGCTTCCCCTCCTTGCATTCATGATTTGCTTATGGCAAAGGACTTTAAAGCTTCAAAGCTTTGGTTCTTCATGTTTCTGAGCTTCTCATTACTTTGCCATGGATTCCAAAGAACTCTCCTCAATCTCGGATTGCTTTGGTGATCAAATTACTAACAAAAACACCAAAACTTACACAATTTGATTGGAAATGATTGCAAAGGTCCTTAATATGTTAATTGAGTTAAAAGGTAATAACTACTACTCAAAAGTGTTTAAAAGAGTTAATTACAAGCTATCAAATAACACTTTTTGAGTAGTAATCACTCCCCCCAACCGACATATTGCTAGTCCCTTAGCAATAAAGGAGAGAAAAAGTAAACTAAAAATTAATATACTTTACAAGATCATGCTTATCACTTCCAATTTTTTTTTTAAGTTGCATGATGATCAAACTCTCACATGAAACATTAAAGAAATAGAAACTCAAATTTCAACAAGAGTTATCAAATAATTTGCTAAACACAATTCATAAAGGGAAGGCATTATGCAAATTAAAGCTTTAAAATCATTTCCACTTCCAAAGGACCAAACCTTACTTTTCCACAAAAATCTAAGTGTTAGTTGATAGTTTCCGAATATAGTATGTTAAACTAATCTCTCCCCCCAACCTAGTTCTTTTTCAACACTTAGCAAACTAACCAAATTCAATAGGCTAAGAATGCACCCTTTTGTTTCACAATTTTTTTCATTGTAGGAGTACAAGGCTTAAGGGTATTCTTTTCTAAGTTGTCCATGTAACAGGGGTCCATCGATGACTCCCAACCAATTAAGGTTTAGGGCATCAAGCTTTAAGGATCTTTCAACCACTAACTCCTTGGATTTTACCCCGGACTTTTGAGAATGAATTTTAATACCCAAGCACCTATAGTATGTTAAATGCCACCTATTCACCCTTGTAACGAGTATTGAGGTTGGTGACTCCCAACTAATTAAGGCTTAGGGCACCAGGCTTTAAAGATTTTCACCATATACCCCTCAGACCTTGCTCGGGTTTCAAGGCAAGCAAACATTTTTTTCTTTCTTTTCTTTTATTTTTCAAAGGCTCATTGGCCTTTTATAAGGTATCCCAACACTATTAAAATAAGGTCAAAGGTACCAAGTCTAAATTTTCCTAAGTTAAGAGGAAAATAGTTTTTCATCTTATAATCGGAATCTATTGTGCACAGTGTGTGAATAGCTTAAAGTGGAAGAACTAAGCTTGAATTCAATAGAAGATTCAGCAATTCATCAACTTTAGTAAGCATAATACAAACTCTGAGTCAAGTGAAAAACAAAAATTCAATTTCTCCCATTTCAATTTGAAAATTTTTCCTTAATAACCATGGAGAGTAGAATAAAAACTTTTAAAAAAATTTAAAAATTAAGCAAAAAGCAACTAAGTTACCAAAATAACTTAGCATTAATAACAAAACTTCCTTCCTCAACTCTCCCCCCCAACCAAGCTGAACATTGTCCTCAATGTGGCATGAGCGATTGAGATTATAGGGAGGAAGTGGTACCTCCTCAATGATATCAATTTCGAGTATTGATTGGAGAAACCACATGTTTCAAAAACAATAAAAGATATGAGTAGAGGAAATAAAATAAAATAATGCTAAGAGTGATAAAAAAATGATAGATTTGTATTACTTCGATTCATGTAAGTACAAAATGGAGAACAAGTAATACAAGTAATCCCAATATATGAAATATCAAAAGCATGGGATTTCATAAAGGACATACTTAAATGAAAATACATAAAGGAAATATAAAGGAAACTATCAAAATGATCATATGGTGGCTGTGTAACCATGGGCCGTCTGATAACGACCTCAGGAGTCATGCCTGAGGGAATCTGAGACTCTTTTGTTGGCGTCTGAGATGGCTGAGGCTTTTTGGCAGGTGGTGGAGACTTCTTGACAGGTGGCGGAGATGGCATAAGCTCTGATTCAGGCTCTGAAGATGACTCTATTAGATCGATTGGCTCAAAGACCTTGGCTTTCTTCTTTGGGGGACTGGTACCTAATTTTTGGCCTCTAGAAGAGCTCGCACCGGCCATGGTAAGTGACCTTCTTGTGTTATAACGCTTGGGAGGAGGACTGATGGGTGCATCCTCAATTGGAGGTGGGACAACTCGTGGCTGCGAAGGCTCGGATGTGGCAGCTTGGACAGGTGCGTCTCTTGGGATTCTTAGGCGAGTCGATGGGGACTAGGACTTAGCTCCTCGAGTTCTAGCCATGGTTATGTTGGAGAAAACGGTTGGAGGTGTGCGTGGCTTGCTCAAGTGGAGGAGGCAGACGGGAGGGTGCTCTGGCTTGGCTCCTCTTGGTACCTTTTTGAAGTTCAAATGACCGATTAGAATAGGAAAAGTGGAATTTATAATATTTAAAAGGATGCCAAGGGATGCTGTTCATTTTCGCAGTAGGGGGGTAATTTCGCAATGGGAGATGGATTTACAGAGGGAGGCATTTTGGCAACATTTTTGCAGCCCATTTCGCAGTTGCGAAATGGGGGTACGGCACTGCGAAATGGCACTCGTGTGCCAAGGGGTGGTTTCACAGCTGCGAAACCACCTGCGAAATTTGGAATTTTAAGGCGTGGAGATTTTGCAACCGTTTCGCAGCTGCGAAATGAGTGTACGGGGCTGCGAAATGGCACTCGTGTGCCAAAGGGGTGTTTCGCAGCTACGAAAATTTTCACAGAGGGGGGTAGGAGGCTGCGAAATCATTTCGCAACGAGAGGCGATTTTCGCAACGGATGCTTGGGGGCTGCAAAATTATTTCGCAGCCAAGGGCCATTTTTGCAGGGGCTCTTTTTAGGCTGCGAAATTTTGCAAACCATGCTTTTTTCTTATTTTTGAGCTCCTCTTGGTTCCTAGCTTCCTTTTTTCAATTTCCTTACAATTCCTCCTGATTTTGATCATTCAAAAAGATTAAATTACATATAAATAACACAATTTAAGACCAAAATTAAAATCAAAACAATTTACAAAGCTTATAATTAACACAATTAAACAAAATGTGGACTTTGGTGAAACCAAGTCTATCTAACCCTTCTCTGATTAGGCTTTTTGTGGCTCAAGGAGGTTGATTTCCTCCTTTTCTTGCTTGAATGGCTCGATGAATGGCTTGAGACGATGACCATTGACTTTAAAGATGTCTATGCCATAGGAATTCAGTAATTCCACCACTCCATTGAGATGCACTTGGTGAATAATGAAAGAACCTATCCACCTTGACTTGAGCTTCCCAGGAAAGATATGGAGCCTTGAATCATAGAGCAAGACTCTTTGTCCTTTCCGGAATTCTTAGTTGGAGATTAGTTGATCATGCCACCTCTTCATCCTCTGTTTTGCAACTTTGGAATTGATGTAAGCATCATTTCTTAATTCCTCCATCTCATTAAGGTCTAAGCACCTCTTTGCCCCGGCTCTGATCAAGTCCATGTTTAACTTTTTGATTGGCCACCAAGCCTTAGATTCAACTTCCACAGGGAGATGGCATGCTTTGCCATAGACTAGGAGATAGGGAGACATACCAAGAATAGTCTTGTAAGCTGTTCTATATGCCCATAATGAATCATGAAGCTTAATAGACCAATCTTTTCTGCTCGTGATCACCACTTTCATCAATATGTTCTTGATTTCCCTATTTGCTAGCTCCACTTGCCTCGAAGTTTGAGGGTGATAAGGTGTAGCTACCTTATGCTTCACTCCATACTTGGCTAATAGGGTTTCAAAAGGTTTGTTGCAAAAAGGAGTACCTCCATCACTGATTATAGCCTTGGCCACCCCAAATCTTGAGAAGATGTTCTCCTTAAGAAACTTGAGAACCACCCTATGATCATTGTGCTTACAGGGGATTGCCTCAACCCATTTAGAAAAATAATCCACCCCCACCAAAATATAAGAGTTACCAAAAGACATTGGGAAAGGTCCTATGATGTCAATACCCCAAACATAAAAAAGATCAACTATTAGGATGGGGTTCATGGGCATTTGATTTCTTTTTGTTAGCTTCCCGAGCCTTTAGCATCTATCACAGCTCTTACACATGATGTGGGCATCTTTGAAAAGTGATGGCCAAGTAAACCCTGATTGCAACACCTTCATGGCAGTTTTCTGAGAGGCAAAGTGGCATCCACATGCATTCTCATGGCAGTGGCTGAGGATTCCTTGTTGCTCTTCTTCAGGGACACGCTTCCTTATTATCTGATCCTCACAATACTTGAAAAGAAAAGGCTTTTCCCAATAATAACCATGAATCTTTGCAAAGAACTGCTTCCTGTCTTATGCTTTCCACTCACTTGGAACTTCACCAGTAACCAAATAGTTAGCAATATGAGCATACCAAGGAGTTTTCTCTAGCAACATGAGTGATTCCTCAGGAAAGACATGGGAATTATGTGCTATAGCCAACCTTGAAAGGTGGTCAGCTACCACATTCTCCACTTCTTTATTGTCTCTGATTTGGAGATCGAACTCTTATAATAAAAGAATCCATCTAATCAACCTTGCTTTTGCATCTTACTTTGTCAATAAATACTTCAAGACTAACCATTCAGCACGAAACTTGCTTTGTCAATAAATACTTAAAGAAAAGTGTTCATTGGAGTTTTAGGTCCACTGGGGTCAGCCACCTTATGCAAAAACAGAGCTCTGGTCACTTGAATCTTTTCCTCGCATTAGAGAATTAACATATAGTTAATTATCTAATCGGTGTTGTATAGATGTTTCCTTTAATGGATTTCAGCACTAATTCCCTCTCACTAATGCATCTTGCAATGGCTTGTGCCTCTCACCTAGCATTTGCCATTCAAGGTGATCATTAACCTTAGACTTCCCTTCTCAAGCTCGCAAGAGATAACTAATGGATGTCTCCTTGGAGTCTAAAAGCTTACCAAGTGTTGGCTATTCTAGAAAATCCTACCTTTAAACCACCTCCCAAAGGCTCGTAAAAGATAAACTAGTGTATCTGAATGGACGGAGACCACTTGCCTTATCAAGTGTTGGCCCAGGTGACTTTAAGGCATTTTAAGTTAACTAAAAAGATAAAAACCATTAACGGGTCACACTTTCTCTTCATTAAAGCCTGAAACAACAAAACTTCTAATTCTTGTATTTGGGGCCTTACCTGGCTTTCTTCATTCCAAGAGACAAAGAGCCTAGCCACTCATCCTCTTAGGAAACATCCTTAGAGTTTGATTCGCTAGAAATAAAAATAACGAGAAAACAAAAATATGAAGGAAAAACATAGCAAGTGCTCTGTAAAATATATTTCTCCCTCTCGTCGGATTACATATATTCCAAGATGGATTTCTTTATATTGGTTCAAAGATATATAGAGAAGATATTTTCTAAGAAATATCTCAATAATATCTTTGAATGATTACAAGGAGAAAATAGAAATTTACACAAAATATCTTGAGAAAAAATCTAACTTAGTCGGTAGCAAATATCTGAGATTGCACAGGTGGATTTCGCACGTTGAATTGTCCATTTTCCAAGTTTGAACTTTGATTTTGCAAGTTGAATGTGATTTCATAACTTGGAGATGATTCCGCAACTTGGAGATGATTTGCAACTTCATTCGTAGCTTGGAGGTGATTTCGCAACATGGTTCGCAGCTGCAAAGATGGAGGCATGGGCTGCGAAATGGCACTCGTGTGCAAAGGTGGGTTTCGCAGCTGCGAAATGGGCTTTGGGCTGCGAAATTTCCGCATAGATTGATGCAGTTGTCTTCAAACGGCCATAACTTCTTCGTTTCAACTCCGATTTGTGTACCGTTTGAAGCATTGGACTCCTGACTTCCTGAGCTTCGAAAAAATATATAGTATAAATGAAATGGACTCCAGGAAGTACTCAAAATGTCTCCAACAGTTTCTATCCTCTTGAATTCTTCATGTTAGATTTCTCTCTTTGCTTTCCCTCCTTGCATTCATGATTTGCTTTTGGCAAAGGACTACAAAGCTCCAAAGCTTGAATTCTTCATGTAAATGAGCTTCCATTTGCTCTGCCATGGATTATATAAAACTCTCCCTCATCTTAGATTGCTTTGGTGATCAAAAAGCTATCAAAAACATCAAAACTTAACAAAATTTGATTAGAATTGATTGCAAGGGTCCTTAACATGCCAATTGAGTTAAAAGGTAATAACTACTACTCAAAAGTGTTTAAAAGAGTTAATTACAAGCTATAAAATAGCATTTTTTGAGCAGTAATCAATCGCGCATGGACTTAAG